>CM060893.1:13598896-13601396 GCA_030762935.1 Hymenopus coronatus | reverse complement strand
TCTATACACTATGTACATAGTGCGTATAGAGAAAGTAAAAACTTATGTTTCAATTTACTTCGTTTTAATCGACATACAAACAAAGTAACTTCGTTCACATAGTAACCAGATTTTGATGAGTGTTTCAGGTGAAATGTTGATATCACATTTTTTGCTGCAATATAATAAATTAGATACATATATTAAAGGCTTCATTAGCGGAGTTAATGGAATAAAATGATGAAATATATTAGTAATTACCAAAAGTTATTTGACCTTGGAAATGGGTTGGTGTCGTGCTTCACTGGAAAATCTGCAAGGACGTTGTCCCTGAATGCACGTCATTTGGAACAAAGGCACGAGAATGCCCTGGATGCATATGCATGGCAATGTCAAGAGGTCATCACGTGACACAAGAGTACTCTGCCCCGGAGCATGGGCTCTCCAACCCCCGAAATGGAAACAACACGCTAACTTGTCATACTTTAACTGCTGCATACACAACAAACAATTATTATCATGATTATTATTATTATTATTATTATTATTATTATTATTATTATTATTATTATTTTATATTTATATTGCAATGAGTAAAAATCTGATGTGTTCCATTCACAGGACTTTCTCTACATCAAATTATTGTTATTCTATTTACTTAATGCTAATCGCGAAAAAATTTGCAGAAATAGTCTTATTATTTGCTTCCTTGTAAGTAGAAGTGAAATAAGGGAGTACCATAGGTTAAAGTGATAGCAAAAAGCTGGTTGCTATATGATTGAAGTTCCTTTGTATTGACAGGAGTTAACAAAGTCCTGCGTGACAAAAGTATGAGTTTTTTTAAAGCTGAAACCAAAAATAAGAAATATCTCAACAACGACATATTCCCGAAAAAAAATGTATATAGCATAAATTGTGTGTTTTAAAGTGCTCTACATATGTTGTGAGGTAAGCTCTTCTCCATCTCTTACGGTTTAGCAGTTATGCAAAATTTCGTAAAATTGATCAAGAATAAAGTAGTCTTCAGATGCTATTCCCAGTGAATTCAAGATATACATTTTATTTGTCAGGTAAATGTCTTTATTATACGATATTTTAATCAAAATCGTTAGACCCATTTTTAAGAAAATCAAATTTTTCGAAAAAAGTTCCATGTAAAGGGTAGTTTGGGATGGGGGGATTTTTCTCAAAATCTTCGTGTCGCATCCCTGGAAGATACTTAACTTAAATACCAAGTTTGGTATTTTAGTGACTTTTTTTTGAGTTATCATGTTCACGGACACACGCGGACCTTTTTCTGAATATGATTTTACTTTCTCTAGCCCCATATGTACAATGTACATAGGGATAGAGAAGTATTGTATTCCACCCAAAATTTCGATACCGAGATTTCACCGGAAATACATGTTTTAGGACCCCTGTACCAAAAAAAAAGCTTTTCAGAAAAAGGTCCTTGTGTGTGTGTGTGTGTGTGTGTGTGTGTGTGTCTGTGTGTCTATGAACACGATAACAAAAACGAAAAGTAGTTAAAATACCAAACTTGGTATTTAAGTTTAGTATCTTCCAGGGATGCGACACGAAGATTTTGAGAAAAATATCCCCACATCAAACTACCCTTTACATGTAACTTTTTCGAAAAGTTTGATTTTCTTAAAAATGGCTCTAACGATTTTGATTAAAATATCATATATTAAAGATATTTAACCTAACAAATAAAATGTATATCTTGAATTTTCTGGGAATAGCTTCTAAAGATCTGTTTATTCTGGATGAATATTGCTTATTGCTAGTAAACCGTAAGAGTTACAAAAACTTACCTTACAAAAACTTTAGCTCTTGTTAAAATGCACAAGTTAAGTCTTATACATTTTTCTCGTGGAGCTTACCGTTTTCGAGCTATTCATTGTTATTAGTTTCAGTTGTGAAGTACTTATACTTTTCTCAGACGGGAGTGTCCGTTTTTCTTTTGTTCTACTCCTGGCCATGAAAAGAAGCGATTTGTAATGACAATCGCGTAACGACAGCTTTTAAAACATTTGAATATCGGTTTAGCCTAGTGTATTCCTACTTATACGGAACTAAGTAATAAGAACATTGTGCTAATGAGTACCACGATTAGCAAGGTGCAAAAAGAAGAAGAATCTTATGTATGAAGTTTGTAGAACAGCTAGAGAAAGTCATGTGAGTGTAACACATCAGATTTTTTTTGGTTACAGGGGACCGTAAAACATATATTTGCGGTGAAATCGCGGTATCGAATTTTTGTGTGGAGTACAATACCTTCTCTGTGAGTAGTACGTGTAGCGAAAGTAGCAAAAGATGCACAGAAAGCTTCTTAAAAGAATCGCTTGTTAAACGACCAACTCATATCTGTGCAAACAGTTAACGAAGGAAATTGGGTTTTAAGCTGCAAGCTTGAAAATAAACTGCTCCCCTTGAAGAGGGTTCTCAATTTCCTGGAGCGCAAGTAAGTGTGGGCGTATAACAGCGTGACTTCACAACGTCTTAACTACATAACGTT